>OY998251.1:28239953-28249953 GCA_963922045.1 Persicaria maculosa
AGAAAAAGAAGAAAGTAAACATTCTGAATCAGATATTAAAACATTTTTTACAGCCAAATTAGCAATAGCTAGTTAGAAACATCCAAAATTGAATCAAAATTATCACATGCCAGTGCCTTTAATTATAAAGAGAAACATTCGAGGTCCTAAAAGAATCACCTGCATCTTACCCTATTTACGTGCAATTGCCTTTCAATTTTTTTAGCATTTACATATTATATCGTATCAGGTATTTTCTATTTACTAATTACTCTAGTCCTCTTCCCAACTCCATCCCAACTTTGCACATGATGAATATACTGTCCACCTGATAAACTTTCATCTGACTTTTACTTCTATATTCCCTCACTATCTCTTCGCACTCTAATTCTTTACCTAGGGCATCAAACTGTTGGGGCTTGTTGCATGGTATCCTTGAAAGTTTTCTCCTCACGTTCATCACATATTACTCAAAAAATAGGAACTAAATAGCTTAATCTCTATAATTTCAGGTTCATAACATAATACCCCAAAAAGTTTTATCATAGTTCTTCAGCCTTTATCATAGGCGTTTATACACTTAACAAAATAGGCACCAAAGAATGTATGCAAGCAAATTGAGGGGATTAACAAAAAGTACGTTAGTTTATCTAACCTCAGCATTAGAAATGTACTCCCTGATGATATACCTGAGAACCACGACACTCTCTCAGCATTGGGGAAAACGAACTTCAGCTCCTGATTAGTCAAGCATCTTAAGGGTCAAAACAGGGTGAAGCATAACCAGGATGACTGATGCAAAATAAAAATGAAACAAAGCCGAACAACGAACCTTTGTAAACTGTATCAGAGGTTGACTAGGATCCCTAGATGTTGCCAGGAAAATTTTAGGATCACTTTGAGCCGCATTTGCATATTCATCATCAATGTGAGACTTGGGAACTACATAAACAATTGAAGAGCTCGTCGTCAGTCACAAATTCAGGCAGCTAGTACAAGCAACTATCGATGCTAGTTAAGCATGGAACACGATATCTCAGAACAGATTGAGACTTCAAACTCACTGTACCAGCCCTTGTAAAAATTAAACATGGAACATGATATATCTCACAAATTCAACTATTGAGCATCTTATCATGAACTTGCAAATAGCTGCTCTATTGGCTTTGGAGTTGAAAGCTGATCTCCTTCTATTGTTGAGTGATGTGGAGGGTCTTTTCAGCGGCCGACCTAGTGATCCAAATTCAAAGCTTATTCACACTTACATTAGGGAGAAGCATCAAGCAAAAATTACCTTCGGAGACAAGTCGAGGTTGGGCAGGGGGGGTATGACTGCAAAAGTAAAAGCAGCTGTTTATCAAGCATATGATGGTGGAATTCCTGTGGTCATTACAAGGTATATTTCAATTATTATTTGGATATATGTCCAATTTGCATCTTTGGTATCCATGCTGATTTGTGCGCTGCTTTTTTTCTTTTAAGGCTATGCATCTTTTAATCCACTGATATCCCTATTTTATGTCTATGGTCACTGATTAAGGGTCTCATAGAAACATAAGACCCTTTATGTAGTGATATAGTGATATTACCTGTTTCAATTCTAGCATTGGTCTTCTATATGAAATAACACGTGATGTTGCATCCTGTACTTGATCTAGTGGTTTTTATGTTCAAAGTTGAGTTAGAAACTGGACTTTCAGTTTAACGTCCATCTATCATTATAATCAAGTCATTTAGAATTTGGAAATGTCAGAATGAACTAAACAGATGATTTGTTTTGTGCTTCTATAGAACCTAATTTAAATTCTCTCTCGCAGTGGGTTTGCTATTATCAACCTAAAATTCAATTAAAGAAAACAATGAATGCATACCAGCAGTATCTTTGTCTTCGAGGTCGATTTCTTTATGAAGAGCTGCCTCCTCGTTTCTAAGCTCCCATCAGAATAGGTTTTCCCTCTGCGAGGAACAAATTACATCAACAAAGTCACCCAATAGAACAAAGCATGTGAAAAATCAAGCGAAAAGAGAGGGAAAAGATGGGACATTTGAGATGCCTCGGTTGTAAAATTGGTGAATCTGAGATTTGGGAACCGAGGGACGAGATGAAGAGAGTGGAACGGAGGGGTGGCGCCTGGCTCTTACCAGCGACGGTGTCAGGCTTGAGGCGAAAGAGGGATTTGGAGGAGAGCATCGAGAGGCGCCTGGCTGTTACCAGCGACGGCGTCAGGCTCTCACCAGCAATTACCATCGAGAGGCGAGAGAGGCGAACGGAGGGTGAATCCCTAGATGTTTGCTTTCTGTGTGCGCCGGCAAGACTGCGGAGTGCGGGCTGCTCGGAGGAGAGCATCGAGAGGCGCCGGAATAGGGTGACCGAAGAAGGTGGTCGGGAGGTGGCCGGACTGGGGGCTTCTCGGAGGAGAGCAGCGAGAGGTGGCCGGATTTGGGGAAGAGAGATCTTGAGAGGGAGATCTGGGTTTGAGAGGAAGAGAGAGACTCGAAGAGAGAGGCGGTGGTTCTACCTTCTACTCTTCTAGCTAGGGTTAGTGGTACCGCCCAAACAAAATTAAGAGCGGGAATTATCCCGCTCAATTTTCACAAGTCGCCTCCAAAAAATTAACAAACCAGAATTATACCGCCTAAATAATTAATTTCACTTACATTAAGATCAATAATTTATTTATACATTTTAAAAAAATTATGTCATATATTTAAATATAAAATTTTATATATTTTGAAAAATATTTGATTTATTTATACATTTATTTGTATGATCTTTTTTTTAAAAAATTTTATGCCACTTATATATTTAAATAAAAAAATATTTTGATAACTCGGTTATCTATAAAATTAGAATCAATATATTCTATAAAATTATAACTAATATATCTTGATCTGAATCTCATTCTCAAATCTCGATTCTCAATCTCGATCTCAACTTGTATCTCAAATCTGAATATTGGTCTCAATCTAAATCTCAAGCCTCAATCTTGATCTCAATATCAAATATCAATCTTAATCTCATATTCTAATCTCAATATCAATATCGAATCTCAATCTTTGTCTCAATCTCAAATCTCAAATCATATTCTCAATCACAATCTCAAATCTCGATCTAAGCTTTTAACTCAATCTCAAAGTTTGATTTTAATCTCAATCTCAATATCGAATCTCGAACTTGATCTCAGTCTCAAACATTGATCTTAACTTGATCACAATCTCAATTTAATCTCAATTTCAATCTCAATCTCAAAGCTTTATTATCTTAACCTCAATCCCAAATCTCAAATCTCAAATACCTTGGTATAACATCTATCTCAATTCCAATATCGATCTCAATCACAATCACAATCACAATCACAATCTCAATCTCAATCTAAATATCCATATCAATCTCAATCTCAAATGGAAATTGAAAATTCATAAATAACATCTATCACAAAATATATATTTAACAATCAAAATCTTGATCTCAATCTCAATCTTGATCTCAATCTCAATCTCAATCCCAATTAAAATCACAATCTTGATCTCGATATCAATCTCAATATCAAACGGAAATTGGAAATTCATATATAAAATTTATCACAAAATCTATATTTATATATTAACCAAAATCTCATTATCAATCTCGGTCTTGATCTTGATCTCAATCACAATCTCAACCTTGGTATCTCAGTCTCAATCTCAAACAAAAACTGAAAATTCATATATAACATTTATATAACATCTCAATCTCTATCTCTATCTCAAATGGAAATTGAAAATTCATATATAACATCTATCACAAATTCTATATTTAATAACCAAAATCTCAATCTCGAACGAAAATTAGAAACTCATATATATAACATCTATCACAATCTTAGTCTCGATCTCAATCTCAATTCCAATCTCAATTTCGGTCTCAATCTCAAACAGAAACTTGAAATTCATATTATACAACACGTAGAATACCTTGGTATATATCAATGCTCACATTAAAAAACTAATCAATTGAAAATTTATATATAACATCTATCACATAATCTATAAATAATTCCAAAATCTCAATCTCGAACTCAATCTCAAATGGAAATTGGAAATTCATAAATAAAATCTATCACAAAATCTATTTTTATATATTAACCAAAGTCTCAATCTCAATCTTGATCTTGAATTGATCTTAATGGCAATCACAATCTTGATCCTAATCTCAAATGAAAGTTTGAAATACATATATAACATCTATCACAAAAACTATTTTTATATATTAACCAAAATCTCAATCTCAATCTTGATCTTGAATTGATCTTAATGGCAATCACAATCTTGATCCTAATCTCAAATGAAAGTTTGAAATTCATATATAACATCTATCACAAAATCTATATTGTATTTAACAACCAAAATCTCAATCTTTTGATCTCTATCTCAATTTTAATCACAATCACAATCTCGATCTCGATCTCAATCTCAATCTCCATATCAATCTCAATATCAAATTGACATATATCACAAAATCTATAAATAACAACTAAAATCTTAATCACAATCTTTATCTCAATCTCAATCATAATCTTCATCTCGATATCAATCTCAATCTCAAATATAAATTGGAAATTCATATATAAAATCTATCACAAAATCTATATTCATATATTAACCAAAATCTCATTCTCAATCCCGGTCTTGATCTTGATCTCAATCTTGATCACAATCTCAAATGATAGTTGGAAATTCATACTCCGTATATAACATCTATCATAAAATCTATATTTATTAACCAAAATCTCGATCTTTTGATCTCTATCTTAATCTCAATCACAATCACAATCTTGATCTCAATATCGATCTCATTCTCTGTATCAATCTCAATCGGAAACTGAAAAATACATATATAACATCTATTGCAAAATCTATATTTAACAACAAAAATCTCAATCTCAATATCACTATGGATCTCAATCTCAATATCAATCACAATCTTGATTTTCGATCTCAATCTCCATCTCCACAATGGAAAATCTCAAATGACCCGAGATTGAAACTTGAAAATTCATATATCTTAAACCTTATAATAGCATGAAGTTGTAAATGAATAGTAACTTCCACTTATAATTTTTTAATTGCTTTTTATGGTTGAAATGTCTATTTTGCCCTTACAAATTGTATTCCCATCTTCTATATGTTATACCCTTTTAGGTAATTTCCTTATTTGTTTGTAAAATGCCTTTTTTAACCTAAAAAGTTTGAATTTAAAAATATTAATTTTTTTATTTCAATGTCTTTTTATGTCTTTTCAAAATTATAAATTTTCATATTTCATCAATTTCACCCAACTTTATGTTTTTTCTTAAAATACCCAAATTACAACTTTAAAGTTTTCTCAAATAAATCATACTTTATGTTTTAAATTAAACCACCCAAATTGAAACTTTTAGGTTTTATTAATTATAATTTATCATATTTCATCAATTTCACTCAATTTTATGTTTTTTTCTTAAAATACTCAAACTGCAACTTTAAAGTTTTCTTAAATCAATCATATTTTATGGTTTTAATTAAACTACCCAAATTATAACTTTTAGGGTTTCTTAATCAACCCGACTTATATACATTAAATGATAAAAAGTTATCCTACCAATTAGTTTATAACTCTAAATAAATATATGAAATAATAATATTGAAACGGACATTTTATAGGAACTAGGAATTCTTAAAAAAAATATTTAGTACGTTTTGGGTTTCTTTTTTGTTTCGATTAATAAAAAATTTAAAAGACTAACTTTCTTTATATTTTTTTTTAATTGAAAGACATCATTCTTATTATCTTAAAAAATTTCAAAATAATATACTTACGGTTTCTTATAATGATGCAATTATTATTTTTACTATATATTATAGAATTGTATAAGGAAAATAACTCAATTAGAACTATTTGTACATATGAATATTTACACGCATATAAAAAGTAACGTGTACAACATTTGTAAGGAAAACAATCAAGTTACAACTATTTGCATATATAAATATTTACACACATATAAAAAGTAATTTATACCATCCAAATACGATTAGACCACGCGCATGCGCGCGACGCCTGGCCTAGTAAGATATAAATATAACATATATGCGTTTGTACAAATATTATTAGCACTAGTTAATATGTACTCAAACAACCAAAAAAATTGGCGGGAAAAATCCCGCCACAAGTGAAAATCACTCAAGCCACGAACTATGGACAATGTCCGTCCCTTGAATGATGTGGTCAAATTGCACTTCTAACATATGGTTTTATATAAATGTAGCATTATAAATTATGGTTTCATAGCATTATAGTATATACATATAACATATATACGTTTGTACACACACACACACACACACGCACGCACGCACACACAGCACTAGTTAATATGTACTCAAATAACAAAAAAAATTGGCGGGAAAAATCCCGCCACAAGTGAAATCACTCAAGCCACAAACTATGGGCAATGTTCGTCCCTTGAATGATGTGGTCAACGTCTGGTCAAATGCTGAAACTTGAATTGGACATGTTGAATTGGGCTGAATCTATTTCATTGATCTTTACAAATTTAAAGGCCCATGAATCACGGATCTAGAATTGAAGTCGAAGGAAAACAAATAGGCCATGAATCAAGGAGATCAATCGAACAAGGAAGGAGAAGAGAGGTACCTGAGCGTGAGGGCAAGTGAAGAACGAGGAGAGATCGAGGATGAGATGCCAAATAGCCCTCACGTACTGTCTGGAATAGACGATGCCAAATAACCCCACTGTCCGGAAGAAGACGATATGCCAAACACGTACGGAGAATCACATGTTTTATTTAAAAGTAAAGCTGATTCAAGGGACGAACATATATATGTTCGTCCCTTGAATGATGATGGTACGACTGGCACCTGACAATCTTGGTTGATTCACCATGTTTATCGATGGTCAACGGCTTGGTCAACCTCCACTTAGTATTCAGGCGACGAACTTAGTAATTGTTCGTCTCCTGAAAGGCTCCCTTGGATGGGTATACATCCGGTCCTATTGTAAGTGACGACCCAGGCTTTGTTCGTCCCTTGAAGTGCATTCAGGAGACGACAAAAAAGCCGTCTGTGTCTAGAACGTCAATCTGGCCTAGTGAAAGAAACTGAGATGGTACAGTTAATGAAGTAAACACATAGTTTCACCCAATATAGACTGAGATGTTCGGGGGGTAGCTATTGATTGAACTTTTTTTAAAAGGAAATGAAAGTGAGTGTTGAACTATGGATACTCGGAGTTATACCAATTATGAGTAAAGAGGGTGGGGTAGGTCCTTTTATATAATAAAATTTGGTTGAATCAAATGTATATTTGAAGGGTTTATACTTGGATTTTTATATGCTTCTGGCTGTATATATTACTTGGAATCAGATTCAATTTGCTTGAGGATGTAAAAAGGCGAGCTGAATCTGCAAAAAGAACTCGTGTAAAGAATCAAATCTTCCACAAATCATATCAATTTGCTTAATCAATCAATGATTCATATAGTATAAAACTTGAGTAAACTCTAACTTTCATCAATGGAGAACACGAATATCAACTCGAGCCCGAATTGCACGTACAAAATCAAAACTAAAACAATCTCGCATCCAATTTCTGAATCTAACTTTCTCAACTTGAATCAGCAAATTAAGCACCTATTATCTCATCACCCATTCCAATCAATCGCTCGGGAAAAAACCAAAAGCAAGCGTACCTTGGATTGTTGAATTATGAGGCTGAAATTGTGTAATTTGCTGCCAATTCCACCGATTTTCCCAATATTTCCCCCCATTAAAAAAAACCTAAAGACCTGCCACAGCGCCATGTCGTCTAGAGAGGAGATTCCACTTCGCGGATATCAGCCCCAGCAACATCAGACCAACGACTTCGTCCCCGTTACGTCGAAGGACGGATGAGATGATGCTCGATTCAACAACAGGACCTCCGAATTGAACGGTGCAGTTGGTGAGATGGATACTGGCGGCAGCGATGCGACACCGATTTGAGATTTGAAAGTGGCTAGGGGTGAGTAATTGGGGAAATAATGAATAAAGAGTCGGGCAAATTAAATCTTTATGCGGCATATGAGAATTGAAAGAAGGGAAGGGGGAGGAGAAGCCATTGAAGCGATGAGAGAGGAAAAAACAGAGAGAGATCGATAGAAGAACAAGCAAGGCGTGTTAATTGACAGAAGAAGGATGGGGAAAGGGAAGGTCATAACGGCAATTTTAGTAATTATTATATTTCATAGGTAAGGAGTAAGGGCAAATTTGTAACTCAACTTTGAGGCAAAGTGCGCCTTTTATATATATAGACTAGTTGTTATACGCGTGCTTCGCACGCGTATACTCTTTGATTTGCCATCATCACTGAATTCATGAACCATGCCTTGCTCTAAATACCATCTTTAGAATAAATGTTACACAACATAGCTCTATGACATGTTTAGCTGCAAATGTCATTAACATAGCCTTAAACTTCCTAGAAAAACAAAACAAAGACAACAAATTTAGGGTTGCTGGATAAGTCTTCATGGCTCAACCATGCATACAAACCTCTTTGTTCCCTATTTCCTAGCATTGTGTTATCAAGCCCAAAAGCTATGATGAATGTTCCCACCATTTTCAGATATAGAAGCTTGTTTATGAAAAAATTGAGCTGACGAGTAAACAACAATAACAAGCCCGTATCACCTCGCATGATGCAAATATTGTAATCCAACCTGAATTTGATATCTCAACACTGGGAACATACTTATTGGTTATCGGTGTTGATTGGGCTGCTTGATGATGCTGAGTACGGGCTTTTATCCTATCCTGCATACTCACCAACACATTATGTTTATTGTTAACCCTTTAAAGCACTCGGAGCCTCAAGTTTGTGCGTGTTAAATGATTTTTTTTTTTACTTCAAATTTAGAGGAATAAATTATACATAAAACACTAAACCTAACTTCAAACAAACTATTTAAGATATAATACCATCGATGCTTCATCAACCAACCGCCATCAAGCAAGTAGATCAAGCAAAATTCATTCAAATCGTTTCATTCTTCAATTAAATAGGGAAATAATCAAAATTATTTTTTGATGGTTAAGATTTTCCCAACTGTGTAGTACTGCACTCTATCTCATTTCTATCATGATCTAAATTACAAAGATATGAGATCGAGTTTTATCTTGCAAAGATTTACTCTCTTAAGATCTCCTTCTTGAGGTTTTCATTAAAAAAAAGAAAACTCTTTCAATATCCCAGGTTTATCATAGAATATTCAACATATTGACTAAACATGTTTATATAACATCACATGAATTCCAATTTCTGGGGGAAACACTTCCAATAAACTTCATTCAGGTGGATGTTATCAATTCATGCTAATTTTACCTAAAAGCTCAATTTCTAGGCACATTTAAAGCATCACTAAAGGGATCGGATCCTCATTCTTAATATTCTAGGTGCGCCACACTAAAAATAAGCTATTTGTTTGGATGAATATGCGCATTGAAATCAGTCTAGAGCATGCCAACTAACTTGTGATCCTGTTTGTTCAATAAGTGTGTCAATGAAAACCCTCGACAGTTCCCATAGCTCAGCTTGAGCATCTTCGTCATCAAGAAACTGCAACTGAGGGATTAAGATCTCCACCTGTCATGATTGAAATGCAATTTAGCTAACAATCTTTAACTCTTGATGAAACAAGGAAACTCAAGATCATCAAATGGATGTAATGATGTTTGAATTTCTATACAGCACATACAATTGCTCGCATTCCGCCAGAAGACACGAATGTGGCAGCTGCTTTGCCCGATTGTCGAACAACATCCTCCAAATCTGAAGGTAGACAGCTGAGACATGATAACAAACAGTGCAACATGAATCCCATTAAGCATACTTGAATGAATCAATGGCTCCTTGTGCAAATCAGAATTTCTTTCAGTTCGCCTAAAAAGTCAGATTCTTTACTCTATAATCAAAACCTTAGATTGCTGAACAATACAATACAGA